>SJYO01046538.1:72098881-72145231 GCA_006410555.1 Capra ibex
CCCCTCATGTGAAACTCGGTTATGCCCTTCCTCTGTATATAGTAAGTCTGTGTAAAACCCCGTCACAGGATGTCTTAGGTATACCCAATAACCGGTTTCGAAGGACCAAATAATGGTGACTTTTAATTAAACCAAACCAACCAATGAAACGTTTAGTATTATACATGATATTAGAAGACACCAAAAGATTTCTAGTCACATTCAAGGTTTTGTAGTTCGTATCGAGGTTCCGATACTGTATACATTTAAGAGGACCATGTAACGGTTGTCTCACGGGTCCTATTACACTAATCACGGAGATCTTATAAAGTCGAAGGAGTGACTTTTTTCGTGGGAGTCATTTATTGGTTGCAACTGTCAAATGATGAGGGACCCACCTCTTCATTTTGTCACTCTCGTATCATAAATCTCTAATCCTGAATTAAACTCTGCATTGAGACGATAAAGGACTACTCAGTAGAAGATATTCGATGAATAGAAAAGACTTTGAGACAAAGGAGTAGACATTTTACCCCTATCGTCATAGATAGTTAGTCGTAAAGACCCTCTTAATTCATTTCCTTACACGTAAATGTGTGTAGTGTTTCCCGTTTTGTAGTACATGGACCAATACCAGTAAGGACCCCTCGGGAGCGATATTAGTCCTACAACATTGCTACAGAATGTTGGTCCTACATTCTACACACAGTTACACCCTCGGGGTCATTGATAGACATAGGAAAAGAGTCGGACTTTTCCGTCCAGGAAATCCGGAAGATTTAACTTTTATATATCATCTTCACGTAATAGACTTGAGACAAGTACAGTGGTAATGAGTCCTATGGAGTTGAGGTTCAGTCTACGTCATTCTTACTTAGTAGTATTCGTGACTGTTTATAAAGTAAGTAGACGAGTAAGTAAATAAGTAAAGGGTGAGGTAGTAAAATATAAGATAAGTACGTACGAGTCAGCATCGACTGAGAGACGTTGGGGTACCTGATATCGGACGGTCCGAGGAGACAGAGACTCTAAAGGGACTATTCTTATGGCGTCACCCAATGGTAAAGTAAGAGGTCCCCTAGAAAGACTGGGTTCCTAGCTTTGGCGATGAGGACACCGAGGACGTGACTGTCCACCCAGGAAATGTGAATCGGTGGACCCTTCGAAAATCTACAGTGCATGAGTAAGAAGTTCAGATAAGACTCGAGTCATGACACGGCTCCTGACAAGTTGTCGACCCAAGTGTCAGGGCCTCCCTCCTTCCCTTCAGTCACTGATGTCATCTGACGCTACTCCCGTTTTGTTGTGTTATTATTATTACTTTCAATTGAGACGACTAATTCGAGGACCAGCATTCGTAGTCTGTGGTTAAGACCAAATGAATTCCTCTTTTGTTTACATAACCTCCCTTTTCTTAAAGAGTGTCTTAAAGACTCGAATCTCCTGTTCTACAGTTTTTATCCGCCCTTGATTCCGGTGTGTTGTCCTGGTATCGGTTTTAGGGTGGTACCCCTTCTGGACCACACCTGTTGTACCGACCAGGACAAAGGTACCGATTAAACCTTTTGTCCGATAAGAACAACGATGGTTCAACTTGTCCTATTTGGGGCACCCATCACGTCCTTCTATACTGTGAGTCACAATCCGACCCCGTAGACGATTCGATTCGGGACCCAGGGTCACCCCTCCACTTTCATCGTAGACCTGAAAGTCGAAACTTTCACCCTGTGTCCAACTACGTCAGGAAGGTCCAAAGTAGGACTCCCTTAGAACGTTTATGTCCCTACTTAAAGTTTGTGGTCGTCGGTTTACAAATGACTCACGAAAGGTACGCGGTCTCTGACACGGTTCGTTGAATATATGACGTAGAGTGACCTAGGAGTGTCGTCAAGATAGTATATCCGTGAAATGATGGTCTGAAGTGGTCCTTTGACTCTAGGTCGTTCTCGTTCTTTGAACGGTTCAACATGTCGGTCATTTCACCCTTTCGGAACTGAGTTTGAGTCAAAAGTTATTGACTGTATGTGGGGTTTCTCTCTCTTCATGTTTCCAAGAGTCCTAGTGTCCGTTCTTCACGAACTTAGTCTGGTCCCTCACTCCCTTCCCTGAGGTCTCCTTCTCCCCAACGTCACTCTAAATTACCTGTTCTTCAACCAATCTACAACGACCCTCCCCACACCCTTGACTCCCATCTCCGTCACCCTCTCTTTCTATACAATACAAAAATTAAAATACTTTCTCATATATAGTCGTTGACAATGTACAGAGGTCTTTAGGTAAGAAAGGAAGAAGATTAATCATAATCCTATCTATTTACGTCAGTATGTGTGTGGAGGTAGCACCGTCTTGTGTATAGGTACGCTGGTCTTTGTGTAAGGAGTCTGAGGGAACGTCGACCTACACGGATGTACCGGTATAAAGGGATTACCACACTTCCATCCTTTACTATACATGTTGAAGACCAGTGTAAGAAGTGTCATTTAACAAACGGACAGTTAGACAAAATAAGAGGAAAGGGTTCCCAATCTGGTCCCCGTACGACGACCGTTCTTTGACTGACACGTCCACTTCTTTTGTAAGACTTTACCATCTCGTTGTTATGTCCTCCTTATATGTAGGGACTCACTGGAGAATCTCGACGGGTCGGAAGGGTCCGGTAGATGGATGTTATCCTGACAATACATTTACTCTTTATTCGAGGGTAAAAATAAATTAGGTGACACATAACCCCAATGACACAATGTCGAATTGGAAAGGAATTGATGGGTATTTCTACTGACTCACGGTTTCTTAACTACGAAAGTTTGACACTACGACCTCTTCTGAGAACTCTCAGGGAACCTGTCGGTCCTCTAGTTTGGTCAGTTAGGATTTCATTTAGTTGGGACTTATAAGTGACCTTCCTGACTATGACTTCTACTTCGAGGTTATGAAATTATAACTACAATTCTCGACTGAGTGACCTTTTCTGAGACTACGACCCTTTCTGACTCCTGTCCTCTTTCCCCGCTGTCTCTTACTCTACCAACCTACCGTAGTGGCTTGGTTACCTATACTCAAACTCGTTTGAAACCCTCTATCACTACCTGTCCCTTCGGACCGTACGACGTCAGGTACCCCAGTGTTTCTCAACCTGTACTGAATCTGTGACTTGTTCCAAGGGACTCAAAGACAAAGAAATAGATATTTTGATACCCGAGGTTAAAGTACTATTTTTATTAATTATGTTTACAACAACTACCCTTCTTTTTGTCTTTACGTAATTTTTTCTGTTATATTTTTCATTATCGGACAGTAATAAGAAAGAACAGAACGTATCTGTGAAATCGTTTTCATAATTCCACGGAAATTGTCAAAATTCGTTATGTTTAATAATATGTAATTAAAGTTGGGATCTTCTAATTGAAAAGAGGTAAGTATAAGATATAGAACGACCTATCGTCTGAACGACAAAATCTTAAACACATTAGAGTGAGAGTTCTTATTTAGACTAAATTTTTTTTTTTTTGTGTACGTCTTTCGTACACCAAAAAAACTTCTGTATGTTTGGATTCAAGATAAAGGATACAAAATAGTGACTAATCAATAGACGTCAACGATTGGTGAGATCCAGAGTAGGTAGAGTGTACTTTTTTTCCTCCTCCACTCCGTTTATTGTAATCAAAAAGTCCAACAATTTTCTTAATATTTATTTTCTGGAATATGTCACGACCATGTACTCACGACATTTGTGATGATAAACATAATAATGAAATAAAGTCCAGTGACTATTCCCGACGACGTTTATGGTGTCGTGGGACTCCATAGGTTGGACCTTGAGAGGTTTATTAAATTACGGTACACGTCAGTTCAAATAGACTGTCATGTACTATACTTAAGATAATCGACTCGACTTTGAAGTAGGGTGAAAACTTGTAGGTATCGGAAAGTTAAACCGTGACACGTACAGTTGAGACATTAATAGTTGTCTTACACTCTCTTTCGGAGGTGTGGACTCGTTACCTCCCCCCCAGACGTCGGTGACTTGAGGACGTCCACCCTCCCACGGACGTCACAATCTTTTACAAGGAAAGGAGTCATACCATACTGACTACGGTAGAGTGGAAGTCCTGGTCAAATCCACTGTTTGAACCAAGTCTTTTCCTCTGAGTCCCTTCCTGAAACAGTAACCGAGAAGACGGGAGAATGTAAAATAGATTCAAAGGTTGAAACGTCGTGTCTCCCATCGTCAGTATGGGAAGCTACAATCGCCGTGTGGGACCGGTTCGACAGTTGAAAGAAGTACTTTAAGTTTCCGGACTTGGTACAGTCACGACTACGGTTGACTGAACGATCAAGAAGTCTCAAGAAGTCTATAGGAGTATGATCCACTTCGTGTTCCTCACTTTTTAGAAGAATACTTTTGAGGGAATAGGTGGGTGGGTGGGGGTCTCTCCGTTGTCTGACAAGGTAGACCTCAGGATGCAGTTGAAAAAAAATTGGTAAAAAGAGTTCCATACTGACTGTATGTCTTTCAGTATTTATAAATTATGCATGTTGGACTACTCAAAACTCTATGTATATGTATGTACTACAGTCGAAATTCTTCCTTGTTTAAGGGGAGTCTAGTATTTAGAGTCCATTGTAAGATTGACTTTAGTTAGAAAAGAAATCCGGAGTCTCTTCGGTCAACGAAGACGAGGACACGGTCCCACCTATATGATCGAGTAACAAACGGTAGCCAAGAGATCTCAGCTATATGAGACGGATGACCAACCGGTTGTAAAATTCATTTTGAAAGAACTCGAGAGTCCATCTTTTACAGCGTGATCCATAATTCTAGGTCCGTTCCGACACGGGTTCGAAAGTTGTTTTTAAGTTACCAGGAAGTGACAACTTTTGTCAAAACTGAATTGACATGTAACGACTCCGTACTTCCTTATACTCAAATGTTATTTGTTTTGGGGTTTACGATTTGGTGACGTGGGCGGTGTACGTGTCGTCGTGGGAAAGTTAAACAGTAATGGAAGGACAAAAAGATCAAGAGAGAATATGTATTTTTGTCGGGACTTCGGTTGAACGGGTTTCCAGTAAGGTACTGCGACGTGTTTTGTCCTACCTCCGGGAGTACGACTGTTACTTTCTTCAGTCAAGGTTCGTGAACGGGTTCCCGTGGACCACCCAGTCACCATTTTGGTATCTGTGTCTCGAAGGGAAGGTTTCACGGGTCGTACGCCCCACAAAAACGACGTGATCGGTTGTCCCACAGACAGTACGAGAGGAACTGAGCGACTGAAAGTTCCTGGTCTTGTACGATTACAGGTACAGGTTTGGTACCACTACTGCCGTTCATGTGGTGTTACGAAAGGTACGTATCCCACTGTTTACAGTCGAAGGAACTTTCCTCTTCGAAGTACGTCTTTGGGTCGGGAGAGGTCTCAGTTGGCACGGTACTCCAGTCTCCGGTCCTCCGTGATCCCCTTCCACACAAACCACTCCTTACAGAGTTGAACGGTCCAGAGTCCCTTCGACCTGAAAAGGGTTCCTTTCAAAACGGGATTGAGAACTATTGACAGTCGTGTAGAGTGTTTCTGTCCTTGAGAGCTCGATCTCTACGGTTCGTCGGCCCTTGGTAATTCTTATTTTGAACTCGACGACCTCGTTTGACCTCTGACTCACTAACAAGAAGAGGTCCGACGTCGGACACTTAAAACTCTTACTTCACGGTAAATAATACCTGGACGAGACCCGGACCGAGAATCGTGTGAACTAGGGAGTCTCCGTCATTCACATTACGTTCTAAGGAGTTGACTGTAAAACCTATCCTGTTTAAAAATAACACCCCCGACAGGATACGTAGGTTCCTACAAATCGTCTTAGGGACCGGAGGTGAGTGATCTCCGGTCGTCGCGAAGGAGAACGGTGGGTACTGTTAGGTTCAACAGAGGTCGAACTATTGGGGACCCTCCGTCTTAGTGGGGTTCGACTCTTGTTGATGATATCACCGATAAAACGTCCGAGACCCTAATCTGTCACAATCAGTGAGTCAGTACAGGTTGTGAAACGTTGGGGTATCTGATATCGGACAGTCCGAGGAGACAGGTACCTTAAGAGGTCCGTACTTATGACCTCACCCAACAGAAAAGGAAGAGGTGTTAGTCTGTCGGTCTGAGGTTTAGGACTGGATGTGAAACAGGGTAAATAGTCTATTGAAATCTTTTAAGATATCGAAGAGACAAGGAGTTACAGGAATTGACTTTTATCAATTATTATTATGGGTGTGTTTCCCATTAATACTCCTAATACATTCTACAGTGGGTTCTCCGTACGTCTTAGTCCGGACCGTGTCTCTTTCGGTTGTGAGGGTATTTCTCAGAGTAGGAATAAAAAGCCTTTTTTTTTCGTTTCGAGCTTCTTTACTGATTCTCTAGTGTGGTAGTCGTTCGTCGAGTCGATCATGCACTTGTTCTAAGAAGCATTCGGGTTCTCCGTAGTTCACTCGACGATGGTGTTCCGTCCGGGACAAGACGCGAGGAGTCGATTCCTCCTTTACTCTGTTAGGAACGCGAGTTCCCTGAGGTCTGGGTTGTTCCTCCATCTGTGCACGGGGCCACCAAAGTGTTGTACACGATACCATCTTCACGTCTGTTCATGACCCCAACACACACGAGCCATCACTCCGTGAACTGGGACGGGTCCAACACCCCCTCCGCTAAGGGTCTTTCAAGGAATTTCTGAGGTTCTGAGAAATGGACAGTGGTGTCACGAATAAAATAGATTGTCGATTGTCTACTGTCGAAAGTTGTCACTGACGCTATGCATGTGGACTCCCCACTTCAGATGTCAGACCCGACTCTGTGGTCGAAGGTTTCTAGACACCTTTCCCTTCTTTAGTCTCTCAGAGGGACTCTGACTCCGTCTGGAGAGTAAGTCTTAACGTCCTCCCTAACCCTTTCAAACTTTCGACGGGGAGCGATCAGTCACGTAGGAAGTCGTCAAACCTCTCACCCAAATCGTTTGGGGTAAACTTTCGAGACCCCCGCCAGTTTCTGTTAATTTTGACTGAGTCGTACTTATATGTCACTACTACTTATGTGTTTTTGGGTTTGACGGTGTTCTCAAAGAAGAAAAGGAGTTTCTTGGCCTAATGTATTCTTCCCTAGTGCCAGGAGTCCTATCTGTTTTCGTAAAATGTTCGTCTCTACGAAAGTAACTGGACATAAAGTGAATTGTTCGACTGACGACTTTTAAGTGTAAGTATAAAGGTGACCAACCGAATTTGTGGACGTAGTACCGATTCAAGAGTGTATGAACATGTTTTAGGGGTCACGAACCCTACTAGGACATACTGTCGGACCCCGGGGATGATCCTTCCACCCTTCCCGATTTGGAGGTTCCGTCAAGAAACTCTTGTCCTAGGTCATCGTGAAGGACAGTGACTACATCCTGTCCCTACCTGTAAGGTATCCGGGAATGACGTGTTTCGCACCGGGAAGACGGTTACCGTAGTCGTAGTGGACCCTCGAACCATCTTTCATTTATAAGTCCGAGGTGGGGTCTGGATGACCTAGTCTCGGAAACCTTACCCTTAGATATAAAATTGTTCAAGAAATGTGTTTAGATCTTTGTGACGACAACTGGTAGAAGGGAAGTGGAAGGGAAAGTAATTAAATAAGTTTTTATCGAAGACTCATAGATGTGAAATTTTTGGAACGATGATCTATGACCCACATGTCAACACTTATTTTGATTGTGACAAAGACGAGAACGTCTTAAATTTAAGAAGAGACCCATCGTTACCCTTAACCACCGGTGAAAACTACTCTTGGGTACTTTCTTAATTTTTGTTTATAAATAGGGACTATCTATACGTTCATCTCAGTATAGTATAGTATTTGTACTCGTCCGATTGGGTCTTGTTTATAAATCGTCCGTGACCTCAATACGGACTACTTTTTTTTTTACTGTTTGAAAAAAAAAAGAAGAGGATGGACTTAGACGGGGAACTCTTACCCGGTCACAAGGTAACTGGGACCAAAGGGGTCCCGAGTCGTTTCATGGACCTTGAGTGAATCATAAACAACTTACTTATTCCCTTCCTTATTTGGGGTTAATCGTATGCCCCAACGGGTCGTAGGAGACACAGGATCCTTGGGGACTTAGTCGGACGTTGAACGAGGGGGTGTTCAATTAATCTTTAATTTGATCACCCCACCCTCAGGTCTCCTGTGTCACTTCACGACGGGAGATGGGTCGGAAGGACCTTTTGTCCTTGTATTAGTCAACTGTGATTGTTAATCGACGAGTCTAGAGTCTCTAAAGCGAGTTGACCTTTAGGAATCCGTTCGACTATCATCGTCTAAAATGAAGTAAACCTGTGAACTACCTGAATTCGGTCTGACATATAAATGAATCCTTCCTCTTCTTATTTTATAATTTTTGTATAAGAAGTACGACTTTAATGTAATAGGTTTTCGTTCCATTTTTGTCTAAAGTACAGTGAAAAGTCGAGAGTTCCTTATTTTGAGGGAGACTTATACACGTATATACCACACCCAAAACGAGTACATGAAAGTGCATTCTTGTGTTATATACGTTCACCCTCGAAAGTATATATTACTTTCATTTTACGAGTCCCGACTATCCTCCGGGGACTATTTTGTTCCCCATCCTTCTCGACTGTCTCGGAAGTGTCACTCCGGTGGTCAGTCGTCGTCGACTTAGTTCTCCCGAAAGACGAAAGGTAGGTCAAATAGTCGTCCTTGGAGGAAACGAAATTGTCTCATTCAGTCTTTAACCGTATTCAGATTGAGTGCCGACTTCATACCACTCTCTCCCACGAGGGTTCGGTCCGAAGGAGAATGGGAGTCACATGTCTTCGAAGATTCTACTTCGTACTCACTTTCCACATATCAGAGGGAGTAGAACACGTCCTCCTTTCCTTCCCTTCCCTCCTTACCGGACGGTCGGTTGGTGGGTGACGACAGTGGGTCACGTCCTTCGGAATCCGACTTGGTATCGACCCGAGGAGTCCTCGAACCCCCTTTTCTTAGTAATCCGTTCCACCTCTGCTGTGTTTCCGGGTCCGTAGAGGATTTCCGAGACCCCTGAACCCAGAGGATCCCCTCAGACATCTGAGGTACCCGGGTCTCTTCCATGAACTCTGGGAAGATCACTCAGTCCGTCACCTTCTGTCTTCTGACTTGTGGATATTACCCCAGGGTCCCCACCCCCACCCCCCACCGTACCCCTCTCTCTTTTTGACTCTAACTCTTTTTCCTTGACTCTGGGTCTCTCTCTCTCGTACGAACACTTTCACTTTCTCTTCCACCTGTCGTTTTCTTTTCGTTCAGTGATTCTTTTTGTTTCTTCAGTAACTCTTTTGGTTCTCCGTAATTCCAACTGACTTGTGTTAAAATTCTCAAAGTGTATCTAATTGAGTAATTGAGGAATATAGTAGGAGATCACTCCATGATAATATTAGAGAGTAAAATATGTACTCCGTTGACTCAAAATTTCAATCATGACTATTTACAGGCTTGGTCCTGAGTTCAAATTTGTCAAACCAAGGTCTTATACCCTTCCTTTCTCTTGTCGTTCCTTCCGTTCCGTTCCGTTCCCTTCTCCTCTCTTTCCCATTTCTCTTCCTTTTAGAATTACTCCTTCTGTAAAGTACTTCACCTACCCATCTGTCTACCGTCCGTTGTCTCTCTACTTATCTCGTTCAGGAGTGATAATTTAGACTGGTAATACTGAGACTTCCCGAAGGGGCTACGGAGTCGTCATTTTCTTAGACGGACGTTACACCCTCGACGTCCTTTACGTCCAAGTTAGGGACCCAGTCCTTCTAGGGGACCTTCTCCCGTACCGTTGAGTGAGGTCATAAGAACGGACCTCTTAGGGTACCTGTTTCCTTTGACTTCCCGATACAATGTATGTCAGTGTTTCTCACTTTGTGTTGACTTTGCTGAATCGTATACTGAGACTTTTATGGTCAGTGATGTGTCTCCGCCGAGAGTCAGACAGGTCGAAAGGAAGATAAGGCAGGTCATCTTCGTATTGTCCCGAATAATAAAGTGTTTAAACCAAAGGGTATAGTTTGTAAAGTCCTTTCATTCTAGACCCTCTTGTGTACATCGGATTTTCTACCTTCAATCAGGACGGGAGGTTCCGGTCAGCTTTTTACACAGGGTATCTAATACCCTGGGTCTATTTCAATTTACTGAGTAACAAAAAATTTAAGGTTGTCTACCAAGGACGTACAAGTGGGACCCGGTCCGGGAGATAGTCTGTCATGTCTTACTACTCCTACGACCCAGAGGTTACCGAGTTTTGGTAAGTCAGGGGTCTGTTACGGTACTCAAGAGATACTTGTCACCCTTATTTTGAGTGTGTTCGGGTCTCGTCCCCCGCCTAACTCCTGTTAAAGTACATCCACCGTAGGATCGTCCTGAAACTTCCTACTCGACCTTAAAGAGACCACTCCTTCTCCTGTTGTCCGTCATGACCGTCTCCTTTGGTGTGCTTGTGTCCGGACTTCCACACTTTCCCGTGCCTTTGAAGGTCTTTCGACAATCTTCAAACTTTGTTGTCTTGACTTGTCCTTCAACTTCCTTTATGGGGTTACTCTTTCCACTTCGAGACTGTCACTACTCAGAACTGAGGGAGAGATTCCGTACACATGAAATCGGGAACTTCAGTCGTTGGGAAACTCTTAGACCGGTTCTAGACTTATCAAAAGGGTCTTTTATATGAGTGTGTATGTGTTTAAAACGTAAGTCGTAGTGTCACAGGAGTCTAGAGACCATTTTACGGTAGTGATATCCGTTGTCCCTCGATGTCTAACAAAAATCGTTCTCTCACTGTCCTAGTCTAGCTACACAATTCTCTACGGTTCTCTCCGCTTCCACTGTTGGGGGTGTAATCTCAGTTTGTCTGGACCTACATTCTAGGACGAGACGGGAAATGATTGATGTTCTGGAGTCCTTTCAACCAAGTCCAAAATCGTTGAATCACAGAGTATTTTATCAGTATCATTATCAAGGAGAGAGAGTTCCGTCAGCGTTTGTAATTTAATCTTTTCGTAAATTCCACGTATCGTGTTTGAGGTCTCCTATACTCTCGGGACCGAGATACCCTTGAAAAATTTACTATTTGTGTCAAAACAACCAGAGTTACTCCCTTCTCCTTTCCAGGTCCCTTATTAGGGTCACTCGGACCGAGTGGATGGTGAGGTCCTCCGTGGGTTAGGATACAGACACCGACGGACCGATGTAATACACGGAAATTTTACTCCGAGTTAAGAATTGTTGTCTCCGAGAATCCTTCATTCACGATGGTAACTATGAAGGAAAGGTTTATCTACCACTGACACGGAGGTCTCCGGTCTTTGACCCTAACCTCTTACCAGCTCGTTACGTCGAGTGAGGTTTAAAAAGGTTTGACTAAAGTATTGGTCTATTACGGATTCTAAATTTGAACCGTTGGTGTCCAGATAAGAAGTCTAACACTTTGGTTATAAGTTTATCGACTACTTCACCTAAGGGGTAGTTTACTGTGTCCAACGTAGCTTCTACGGCTGGTGTCTATACAGTACCTGTGAAGTACTACAGAGTGAGTCGTCCTTCCAATGTTTGGTGACTCTCTTAAGACGAATACCTTGTGTTTAAAGTCACGGACCGTGTATGATCCGTGAGTTCTCGATAAACAATTTACTTACTTCCTTAAATATTATATAAGAGAAAGGTTTCACTTTCTCTTGCATAATATTTACTCCAAGTCCGCAGATAGGTAGAACAAGGCAGAAGGTAAGACATACACACCTTTCCCTAAGACTCTCTCGCCTTCAGTATAAGGGTTCTTGAGTCATAAAAATATTAACAAGTTTAATACAGGGTATACGTGAAGTCATGGAGTCACACTGTAATGAGCCCAGAAACGTCTTCCTTAGTTAATTTTGTCCGGAACTGTATTGATCACAGGAATATTCTCCTCTTTTGGACCTGTGTCTGTGTGTGGGACCCTCTTGTAGTACACTTCTACTTCCCTCTCTGATTCCGTTATGAAGATATTCGGTTTTCAACGGTTGTTTGGTAATCTTCGGTCCTCTCTCCGTGTCTTGTAAGAGAGAGTGTCACGAGTCTTTCTTGGGTGGAACGACTGTGGACCTAATGTCTGTGAAGGTCCGAGGTCTTCTCACTCTACTATTTAAAGACGACAAATTCGGTGGGTCTAATACTATAAAACAATGTTTGAATGTGTCACGAGAGAGACGATGTCTGGGTTATCGAGACTTCTTTTACTCTCCGGTAAAGTCGACTAAAAGTTTCCCGTTCAGATTATAGTACGAAGAAATACCCTACCAGTCGTCCAGTTGGATCTGTCGTATAATTTTTCGTCTCTGTAATGAAACGGTTGTTTCCAGGTAGATCAGTTCCGATACCAAAAAGGTCATCAGTACATACCTACACTCTCAACCTGATATTTCTTTCGACTCGTGGTTTCTTGACTACGAAAACTTGACACCACAACCTTTTCTGAGAACTCTCAGGGAGTCTGACGTTCCTCTAGGTTGGTCAGGTAGGATTTCCTCTAATCAGAACTCACAAGTAGTCTTCCTGACTACAACTTCGACTTTAAGGTTATGAAACCGGTGGACTACGTTTCTTGACTGAGTAAAATTTTCTGGGACTACGACCCTTTCTAACTTCCGTCCTCCTCTTCCCCTACTGTCTCCTACTCTACCAACCTACCGTAGTGACTGAGTTGCTTGTACTCAAACCCAGTTGAGGCACTCAATCACTGCCTGTCCCTCCGGACCGCACGACGTCAGGTACCCCAGCGTTTCTGAGTCTGTGTTGACTCTCTGACTTGACTGTCGTCCAGTTACTTAATGTCCGATCCTTTAGATTAATGGGAAAACAAACTGATTAAAGGACCTGTGTGTACTTTCACTTTCACTTTCAGTGAGTCAGTACAGGTTGAGAAACGTTGGGGTACCTGACAACGGGTGGTCCGAGGAGACAGGTACCCTAAGAGGTCCGTTCTTATGACCTTACACAACGGTAAAGGAAGAGGTCCCCCAGAAGGACTGGGTCTCGTGTGTCCTTCACGGTAGTATTCGTGTCGAGACAGGGACGCCAACTACCCGTATGAGTACTCGGTGTCTCCACCTGAGTCATGCCCCGTTGTGTCGTTTCAGACCGAGTTTCCTAAGGTTTGCCGGTCCCTCCTCTGGGACTGGGACGGACCCACTCGGTCCTTTCTAAAGTGTCTTTTACACTTGAAACTCTTCCAGACTTCCTCAAAGGGTTCGTACTTTATATCTACTCCCGTAACGTAAGACTCTTTGGTTTTGTGACATTCTTTTTCAGACCTAAGGGTACCGTCTCCATATGACTCCCACGTTCCTCTTCGTCAAGGGCCTACCTCTTCTTCCTCCTCTCCAGTACACCGTAGTTTGATACTTCCTGACTCAAACTCAACAATAGGACATACGTCACTTGTGTCTTAGTAAGTCCCCCGCGACCACACTACTCAACTAAAGAGTTCAACTGGTAAGAACTTCTCTCCCGTATCTCCGGTCCTTTGGTTTCTCGTTCTCCGACAACAGTGACAGTATACTCCCCACTGTTCCCGTACTTTGTCTCCTCGATGTCTTCCCTGTTTGTCTAGGGTTCGGTAAGGACTCCGGTCTATT
The DNA here is from genome assembly GCA_006410555.1 of Capra ibex. Classification (NCBI taxonomy): domain Eukaryota; kingdom Metazoa; phylum Chordata; class Mammalia; order Artiodactyla; family Bovidae; genus Capra; species Capra ibex. The sequence continues at coordinate 72,112,539 of SJYO01046538.1, forward strand.
TGTCTAAGCCCACTGGATCCGAGGTATTCTGTATTCCGACGGGCTATCCTCCACTGTGACCGGACTAGTTCTACCACGACTACCGAAGAATAGAAGTCCTTTCTCTTGTCTATGGGGGTCCAAAAGTCTAGAGTATGGAAAAAATTACTAAGATGTCTCTTTGGGTATTCCTTTTACAGGTCTTCTCCTGTTAAAAAACGAGTGACTCCCGTTTTTCCACTTCACCCACAGTGAAGGGAAATTTAGAACGTACATGGGTCTTTCAAGACGGAGTTAATACCGTCCGTCACCAGGTGGGTCCCGAAAGACGGTAAGTGAGGTCTAGTTGGATGGAATAATCCGGAACTAGAGTGTTTTTCTTCGCCGGGGTACGGTCTTCTTTATCCCTACAGTCTTGAGGTCCGGGTTTTCCCTCAGTCACCCCTAGTCCGTCTTGACCCCAGGAGGGTTAGTATAGAGTGAGAATGGAATTTTCGAGGTTTAGGACCTTAAGTGTCCCTGAGACGTTGGGAAGTCAGATTATCGGAAGGTAGGGGACGAACGGATCGAGTATGGATTTGAGTAGTTCCTTGACCTCTTGGGTTGAGAGGTCGGGTCCACCATCGGAGGCGATCCTAAGGGATTAGTAGGGAGTTACGGCGTCCCTTCTCCTACTTACGACGAAGACGGACTGAGAATCTCGTAGACTTTTATTGGAGAACGGGACGGGACAGAAGAAGACCAATTTCGATACGTCGTCGAGGTCGGAGAGGGGTACCTCTCTGACATGTAGGTGAGAGTGAAACAAGTACGAGGAGACTTGAGTACGGTCCCGGCTAGTGAAGGTCAAATAGTGAACTCCAAAAATGTCATCTTCCTTGGAATAAAGTTTCTAAAGAGGACAAACGAGACCGTGGGTTTTAGTGATAACGGAAAAATCGTACAGTGGTATGGAGACACGTAAGCTTTCTGTAGAGATCAGAAAATCCCTTTTTTACAAATTCCCTGTATCTCACTTTCTCCTCATACGCTCGACTCTTTCGTTCTATTCCCATCATTTACCCCTACCACCCTATCTGTACTGGGGAAAAGGAAGTGACTAAGGAGACTCACGAATGGGTACGGACAGTGGTAGTAATAGACCCTTCAAGTTCTTGTCACGTAATCCCGTACCCCGGTCTCACTGGTGTTGACCGTCCAGTTAGGAAAGTAGGCCTCTAGACGAGACAAATCGTCCTTCTGTGACTCACAAGACTTAAGGTCCCACTTGAGGAGGTCAACCCCATACGTTATATTAGGTTATTCCACTCCCATTCTTACAGATACGAACTGACCAAATAGAGTGTGAAGGTTTTAAAGGGTAAAAAAGTACATGATATACAGACTTGGTAATATGAGAAAACACACACACACACGTACGAGTCATTACAGATTGAGTAACGTTGGGATTCCTGATATCGGACGGGCCGAGAAGACAGATAGTCTAAAAGGTCCGTTCTTATGACCTCATCCAACAGTAAAGGAGGAGGTCCTCTAGAAAGGCTGTGTCCCTAACTTGGGTACAGAGGACGTAGTGTCAGTCTAAGAAGTTACGAACTCGGTAACCGTTTCGTGGGAACTCGGTGACTCTTTCGGGGTAATGTGAGAAATATTCTTTTATTTGTACGTGTATACTCTCTACGTACGAGTTATATAAAAAGATCTCTGTGAACGTATTAGTTTTTCCAAATTTCTTACGACGGGTCCTACCTTCAGTCTATCGAGTGTGTACGGAAACTGACCGAAACTCCACCCGTCCACTCTCACACCTATAAGTGTCGTTCTATATACGTGACGACATTCTTGTCAGTAAGACGTCTCTTGGATGACTGGAAACCATCCATGTAATAATTCTCCTACAATAAATTAGACATAAATATCACCATCGTATAGATCTTACTCTCTCCGGTATCAGTGTAAGTTGGAGTAAACAGATCTGATGTGGATCTCTTAATACAGGGTAAAAATTCTCCATGTAAAAAATTCTTTGTTGTAAAGATTCTGCCTTGAGGTTTTGACCTCAGAAAGGTTTGTTGTAACTGTTTTACACAGTTCCCGTGAGTGTTACCACAGTAGTCTCCTTACGACCTACCTTGACCTCCGTAGGTCGGACTGACTTCACACCCTACGGACTCTCGACCGAAGTCTAAGGATTTTCCATTAGTACCCTTCACTTTCGTCTGTACCAAACACTGGGTTCTAAATTTCGGTCACCCACCTTAATGTCCATTCTTCTAAACCCGTGTTAGATGTCTTATTAAAAGACCGTGGTGACAGAGCTCTCCTTTCGACTCGAGGCCAGGGATCGCGACACGCCTGTCTACGTCCCCCTGACGAACAACTTCTACGACGTCCCGTCTGAGGTAGAAGTCTACCGACTAAGTAGACCTTGTGTTCGAAGTCATTTCAGTCGTGTACCTGTTGACCACTGGGTGTCACTGAAATCTACTATGTACTTTTACATAAAAAATCAAATCATCAATATTCCGTTAGAGTGTCTATGGAAGCTAAATCTACTTCGACTTAAATGAACAGTCAGTTGATTAAACTTCTTTTGGTAGTCCGTCTTCTGTCCTCTCCCGTGCACGTCTGTACCTTTTTGAGGGCTTACTGACTTCTATTCCTTTGTTCCCTCTACTCACCCTCTAGTTCTCTCGCGGAGGGACGGAGTCCTGGCGTTCTACGCGACTAGAAGTCCTGAGTGGGAACTGGTCTGTGGTGAAAGGTAAAGACGGGAAGAGGGAAGTCGGTTCTCGTCTGAGGGTTCAACCTCAGGGGTCTCCGGACCACAAGTGGACCGGAGGAGCTTGTAGGTCAGGACCGTGGAAAAGAAAGGAGGAACGGTCAGTTTATGGGAACAGGACCTAGGACTTGTTGGACGAGAAGAAAATCTTCTAATTTGATTATTTACCTGGGGGGTAATTTTCGACCTCATAGAAAGAGATGGAGACGCAGTCTCTTACATAGAAATAAACTAGTTGTCGGAGGACATCCCCATATAGACTTGGGGTTCTCCTTCGAGGTCTAAGTTCTTTAACGGAATTAGTTGGATTCAGTTGACGGAATTAGTAATTCCGTCAAAACTTCCGTTACTAAAAATCAGTCTTTCCTGGAATCCTCAGGGGTGGGGTTTATTACGTGAATGTTCTTGTAAACTTAGTTCATGAATCGAGAAATATTAAATGTTTTGTGAAAGGTGTAGGTAAAAGTGGACTAGGAGTATTCTCGGGTCCCTTACCCATAATGTCACTAATAGGGGTAAACCCCTGTTCTTTTAACTCTGAGTCTCTCCAACGAATTATACAAATTCCGGTGTGTCGAAAGTTTGGGTTCGGGTTTAAAGGAATGAGGTTTAGGGTTCGAGTTTGGTGATATGGTGTGACGGGGGGTCACAGGGTCTTTTCACTGAGATCGGATTGGTGTTTCCGTTGTTCCCGTCGACGGTAAAGATGTAAGAGTTGTTTGTGCTCGAGAAAAATCAAAAATAACTAACAGACCTAACACTACCACCAATCCAAGTTTTACTAAGAACATATCGAGTATGGACGGGGAGTTCCTCGGTTCGTTAAAGAAGTGGACGAATTATATACGTCGATTATAAATGGACAGAGGATCCTACCAAGATTTACCTTATTGTATTCGTTTTCCCAGACCTTATGTCATCCTAAAACTATCGACGTACGACCCTGACACCCATGAGGAATGAAAAGAGACTCTAGGACCAATCCTTTTCTCCAAAATTTGTTGATCGACTTGGATATTTGATTTGACCTTGACTTTGGAGTCCAAAGGTCTAGTACGTAAAGGTAAACTTTGAATTGACGTACGGAGAAGAACGAACCGGACGTCCTTAAAACATTTTACTTAGTAAAATCGTTTTACGTAGAAGTATAATCCTTTCCGTCTTTGGGTTCTTAAACCCCCCTTACCGTTATTTTTCTTCTGATAATTTAAGGTGACTGAGAAGCATGTGTTCCGCAGAATTCGTGCAAAAGTGGTACACAGGGTCTAAAAGGTTCTACCAGAAGTAAAGTCTACGAGACACGGAGTGAGTCTGGTCCGTCGCATATGACACGGTCCGGTGTACTGAGCTAGACCCCGATCCTTTTCTACCAGTCATATTTACACACGGTCTGGAGTCGGGAACCCCACGAGTACCAGATCTCCTCTGCCGTTACTTCTTTCTTACTTGGTCATACGTTTTACTACACCACCTCCTCCCTTGGTTTCTCACAATTATTAAGTCCCATGTTGTCCTTTCGGTCTCTTCAAAAGTATTCCTTTCTCGTAAGTTAGACCTAGGACTTTCAACTGATCTTTAAACGTTTACTTGTTTTTTTGACATGGATAGACACAAGGGTGAGATGGATGTTAGGGAGGGGGTACACGGTTTGTGGAAGGTCAGGACTAGACGGAGACCACCTAGTGGAAAGGGTGGGTGGGGGTATTCTACAGGGTTAGAGGGACAGAAGAGATGACTAAGAGTAGGGTGGGTACGGAGGAGGGAGGAGGTGTAGAAGGAAGGTGGTACTTAGTGTTTCGGGTGAGTCTGGACGGAAGCGAGACTTTCTACGTTTTGCCGAATAAATAGATTCTGAGAGGGAGGTGGGGGTCAGGAGACAGGAGTACCCTGTCGTTCCACTTTTTTGTTGGTCTAGGTTGTCTCCTGTCTCGTACCTCCACGACGGCCGAGTACTAAGTACTAAGTTGTCTCTACTCACTCGGTGACACCACCCACACCCTCGTTACTTCCGTGTTTCTCTTCCTCTTCCTAATTAACTTGGTTCGGTTCGAGTTGGACTTTCTAGGACCAAACCAAACAAGGGCTTTATCCCAACTCGAATACCGACCAAGAATGAACAATCATTGGTCAAGTGGGTAGGGAAGAGAATTCAGGAACAAGTAATTAGAAGAATTTCTTTCGTTCAACTGAGACAGTCCAAACGACCGACACACAGTTTTTGGACAAGAAGGTGATTCTCTAAAGTCTCCACTTTGTGTATATCTTTAGAAATGTGACTTGAATGTACATCTTGTTCCTTCAGTAAGAGGACTGGGTGACAACATTCTCTATTCGATCACTGCTAAGTATCCGAATTCGTGGTTCTTCGACGTAAATGAATGGGCAAGTGAGTGAGTAAGTGAATAAGTAAATAAAAATTTATACATGACTGATATTAGGTCTGGACTCGATCTGTGATACTGGGACTCGTCGTTACTTGTTCAGTCCACACTAGAGACGAGAGTGTGTTACTCCTTCTTCAAGCTATATATGTGTTTATTGACGTTGTATACCGTCAGTCACCATATTATTTCTGGGATTCTCGTACGAAATCCTTAATGGTTCCCCTAATTCCCACAAAAGTGTCTCTTTCATTACGAATACTAGAGAAACTCCAGTCCCTGATACAGGGTGAATAGTGACTTAGGAGGGGTGGTGTGTGTGTATCGGGTCCCAAAGACGAGTAACCTCCACAAGTATCTGTACACGGTTTATTTGTTAGTTCTAGAGTTTCTTTACTCCTCCTCATTGATCTGTTTTTTCTTTTTTCTTGTGTAATGTCCTTCTCCCGTGTTAATGAAAAAAATTTTTTTCCGAGTTACATATCTGAAAACTTCCTTCTTGTCCATAAAGTGATAGTCATTCTTGTCTTCTACTTCCACCTCTTCCTTCCACCCGAGTTTGACCCTTTGCGAATTATACGGCACCTTTCTTCAACCTTGAAATTGGACCCTTGTTTCCCATCTAAATAATCATACCCAAACGGAACTCATCTGGGTACATCTGTATAAAAGTCTTAATTTTTGTGTCAGAGAACCTAAAGTGATACAACCTTCGAAAGAAAATTTACCGTTTACATGAGTAGAACCATTGAACCCCGAATCGGGTCCCTCACTTACGGATTCCTAATATTAGTTTCAGATCGGTCCACAGAAGAGTCTCAGAAAGAGGTTGACTCTCGGGTTTAGGAAGTGGAATAGGAAACGCACATAATCTTTCGTAGGACGACGGACCTACGACGAGGAGTCTTAGAATGTCACCTGTCGCTGTTGTCTCGTTCTTCCCTTGATGAATACTAGATCCTGGGTCGAGGTCCCCTTTATCATTGTGAGCTTGTTTTGATAGTAAACTTTTCTATGTACATGGGGATACAGTCTAGTACTTGAGGAATAACGGTTTAAGTCTGAATTTAACTTCTTTCATCCCTTTTGGCGATCAGGTAAATCCATACTGGAGTTAGTTTAGGGAATACTAATATGTCACCTTCACTCTTTATCTAAATTCCCTGATCTAGACTATCTATTCTCACGGACTACTTGATACCTTACTCNAACATGTCCTCTGTCCCTAGTTCTGGTAGGGGTACCTTTTCTTTACGTTTTTTCGTTTTACCGACAGACCCCTCCGGAATGTTTATCGACACTTTTCTTCTCTTCGCTTTTCGTTTCCTCTTTTCCTTTCTATATTTGTAGACTTACTTCTCAAGGTTTCTTATCGTTCTTCTCTATTCTTTCGGAAGAAGTCGCTAGTTACGTTTCTTTATCTCCTTTTGTTATCTTACCCTTTCTGATCTCTAGAGAAGTTCTTTTAATCTCTATGGTTCCCTTGTAAAGTACGTTTCTACCCGAGCTATTTCCTGTCTTTACCATACCTGGATTGTCTTCGTCTTCTCTAATTCTTCTCCACCGTTCTTATGTGTCTTCTTGACATGTTTTTTCTAGAAGTGCTGGGCCTATTAGTGCTACCACACTAGTGAGTAGATCTTAGTCTGTAGGACCTTACACTTCAGTTTACCCGGAATCTTTCGTAGTGATGCTTGTTTCGATCACCTCCACTACCTTAAGGTCACCTCGATAAAGTTTACGACTTTCTACTACGACACTTTCACGACGTGAGTTATACGTTCGTTTAAACCTTTTGAGTCGTCACCGGTGTCCTAACCTTTTCCAGCCAAAAGTAAGGTTAGGGTTTCTTTCCGTTACGGTTTCTTACGAGTTTGATGGCGTGTTTACGTGAGTAGAGTGTACGATCATTTCTTTACGAGTTTTAAGAGGTTCAGTCCGAAGTTGTTATGTACTTGGTACTTGAAGGACTACAAGTTCGACCAAAATCTTTGTCTCCTTGGTCTCTAGTTTAACGGTTATAGACGACCTAGTACCTTTTTCGTTCTCTCAAGGTCTTTTTGTAGATAAAGATGAAATAACTGATACGGTTTCGGAAACTGACACACCTAGTGTTAATTGACACCTTTTAAGACTTTCTCTACCCTTATCATCTGGTGGACTGGACGGAGAACTCTTTGGATATACGTCCAGTCCTTCGTTGTCCATCTTGACCTGTACAAAGGATAAACCTTGTTGTCTGACCAAGGTTTATCCTTTTCCTCAGGCAGTTCCGACATATAACAGTGGGACGAATAAATTGAAGATACGTCTCATGTAGTACTCTTTGTGACCTGACCTTCGTTGTGTTCGACCTAGTTCTACCGACCCTCTTTATAGTTAGTGGAGTCTATACGTCTACTGTGGTGGGAATACCGTCTTTCACTTCTCCTCGATTTTTCGGAGAACTACTTTCACTTTTTCCTCTCACTTTTTCAACCAAATTTCGAGTTGTAAGTCTTTTGCTTCTAGTACCGTAGACCAGGGTAGTGAAGTACCGTTTATCTGCCCCTTTGTCACCTTTGTCACAGTCTGAAAACCCCGAGGTCTTAGTGACGTCTACCACTGACGTCGGTACTTTAATTTTCTGTGAATGAAGAACCTTCTTTTCAATACTGGTTGGATCTCTCGTATAAGTTCTCGTCTCTGTAATGAAACGGCTGATTCCAGGCAGATCAGTTCCGATACCAAAAAGGTCACCAGTACATACCTACACTCTCAACCTGGCACTTCTTTCGACTCGTGGTTTCTTAACTACGAAAACTTGACACTACAACCTCTTCTGAGAACTCTCAGGGAACCTGACGTTCCTCTAGGTTGGTCAGGTAAGACTTCCTCTAGTCGGGACCCTAAAGAAACCTTCCTTACTACGATTTCGACTTTGAGGTCATGAGACCGGTGGAGTACGCTTCTCAACTGAGTAACCTTTTCTGAGACTACGAGCCCCCGAACCCCGGTCCTCCTCTTCCCCTGCTGGCTCCTACTCTACCGACCTACCGTAGTGACTGAGCTACCTGCACTCAGACTCACTTGAGGCCCTCAACCACTACCTGTCCCTCCGGACCGCACGACGCTAAGTACCCCAACGTTTCTCAGCCTGTACTGACTCGTTGACTTGACTTGATTTGACTTGGGGATACAGGTGTCGTCGTAATAAATGTTATCGGTTCAGTACCTTTGTCGGATTTACAGGTGGTTGTCTCCTTCCCTTCTCCTCTACACTATCTATCTGTATATATGTTACTTTATAATGAGGTGGTAATTTTTCTTATTTTGTCACGGTACCTACCTGGATAACTAATTAGTATGATTCGCTTCAGTCTTTCTATTTCTGTTCATGGTATCCGATCGTGGATATATACCTTAGATTTTATACTATGTTTACTTGTGTAGATGTTTTGTCTTTCTGAGTCTCTGTATTTCTTGTCTATTCACTAACGGTTCCCACTCGCCTTTCCTAACCCTCAAACCCCAACCATCTATATACTACCTGTCTGTCGGTTCTAGGGTGACATATCGTGTCCTTTGATATAAGTCATACGAGACTATTTGGTTTTACCTTTCGTTATACTTTTTATATAATTTTATATATACATACATACACTCATTGAGTCAGTGAAAAAACGACATTTTGTTTTAATTTGTAACATTTAGTTGATATGCAGTTATTTTTTAAAAAATTTCTTTTAGTAAAAAAATTTTTTCCCTTCCATCGTCTTAGTGTCCCTGTGTACCTGTAAGAGTCTGTGGTTTGTCTAGGGTCGTCGGACTCCGTTGTTAGTATCCGGTCTTAAAAGATTGTGAGGTTAGTTTCGTTTTTGTGTGTTCCAACAAGTCAAAATAAAAAGAGAATTAAAAAAAAAGAAAAATCTGTTGAGTTGTAGTTTTATGTGTATATGTAGAGGTAGTCTTTTGGACCTATGTGAGGATCGAGAAGTGGACTGATACTCTGTAACTAGTTCAGTGACTTTCGGACTCTGAGAGTCACTGTAGTGGATGTTTACTAATCTTGTGTGAATGTGTCGACAATACCCCTGACTGTCCGTCCTCCAGAGGTTTCGGGGGCAGTTTCTCAAATCGTAAGTCCTCCGTGGGCCGTGTGGTGAACCGGGAGAACCGGAGGGGTGGGTAGTTTCATCTCTTAGTGCAGTGTGGACCAAATGTCCCGACAAAACGGAGGTGTCGTGGGAGTCCCAAGACCGTGGGATTTTCCTTCTGGAGTGACGACAAGTGAACTGATCTATCACTACACAGTAAAGGATCACTGACCCGTGACTATTTAGTTACTGGTCCTTTATCTGTGTTGTAGTTCAGAGACGAGAAATCGGACCTCGTGTCCCAGCGATGAGAGATGGAGAGGGGAAGACTCGTTGTAGTCGAGGGCGGACCCGGGGTGACGTACGAATGTGTGGATCCCGAACTTCCGAGACGTATATTGGCCCACGTGACGACAATGTGACGTGACACAGTAGACCCTTGTGGGAAGGATGTAGAGGGGCCGATCTAGCTAAGTGAGTAGAAAGTTCAGAGCCGAGTCCACAGTGAAAGTCCTTCGGTGCATACTTGAGGGCGTAATCTTCTACGTAGGAAAGGGTACGAGGAAAGTGTGGACAGTGAGACATAGAGTAGTATAGGGTACAGTGTCACTTTTAGAGACCAAAACTTAGACATAGGCGTTCACCGGAGGTTATAGGAGTCCTTGTCCTTGGTACTGAATGCAGTAAAATAGGTCACGGAGAGTGTCTTTACCCCTGTTTCACTCGTATGTCGTCTCTTAGTACTTTTCCTCCACTGTTTTTCGTATTTTTCTTAGGACCTTGTAACGAAGGTACTCATTTGATGATTATGTGAGGATCAGAGGTTTCTACTAAGGGTGGTTAGTTAGGAACTAGGAACATAAATGTGAGAACATATCGGGAGAGAGGAATTTAGACCTGACCGGGACCCCGAGTGAAACCTGGTCGTCTTGTGTTCACAGAGACGGATTGAAGGTTCCTATCCAGTATTCTTCAGAACGTTGAAAGTAGATCCAAAGGACGTTGTGAGTGAGATTCCGTCACCAAGAATCGGGTTCTATTAAAACGAAGGGTCCACTGTAGACTGTTACAGATCCCTACAAGACCCCCGACCCGATCCCCTATACGATGGACACAGATTATCTACCTCCGGTTCCTACGACGAGTCGTAGGATGTCACAGGTCCTGTTGGAGGATGTGGTTTTATCGGGTTTTACAGTTATCAGGGTTCCAGTTCTTTGGGACGAGATTCCCTTCGGTCTACGTTACATTCTTCAGGTTGAAGAGAGTCTGACAGTACGATCTTCCTTCGGGTTTGATCAGTACACCTCTCTCTTTCTGGACCGGTCGGAGATTGATAAGGTCGAGATGTCGACTACTTGGTTTGTATACGTACTTCTTCAGTGAAGTCTCCGGTTGGATAAGTCCTTGAGTTTACTAAGGTCGGGATCGACGAGAGTCTGTTCTTGGTGGACTCTCTGGGTTTACATTTCGTGGGGCAACTCGGTTCCGTTGGGAACCGACAAAATTGTATGACAATTTTGTATGACAAAAATTCAATAACTCAAAATCTCGCGAAACAATGTGCCGTTATCTGTTAGTTTCGTGGACCTAGGACTACAAAGATCCAGAGTAAGGAAAGGGTGCGAGAGTAAATAGAAAGAGGATAGGAGTTCAAGGTCCTTCCGTTCAAAAAATACGTTTGACCAAAGAGTCTGCAATATCTGTATACGTTTAAGGGACTATCAACGAAACCAGGATGGTCGACCCTGTCTCCTTAGGATGTCGTGAAACATTTGGTCCTCGATCCCGGTAAAAGTAGAATAACAACCCTTTTCTCTGACATTTTCAGTCTGACGACGACATCAAACGGGTGTATTATCCGGAACCCTGACATGACTGGGAGTCACTCCAAAGACGGTTTCTTTGTCCTCACTCGAGATCGACTCTAAATTTCAATTACGTTTCCCTTAAATAAATATTATAGTCCTGTGTGACGTCATAGGAACCAAAGATTTGTTATGTTTAAATAGTGGATTGAGTTAGGTTCAGTTGTTCGTAAATGACTTGTAGACGACACACGTCTTTAGTCCGAAGAGGGGAAACCTTCTGAGTCTATACTTCAATAGACCAAGGACGTGTTTTCCCAATCATACAGTCTACAACCCGAAGGGGTCACCGAATCACCATTTCTTAGGTGGACGGTTACGTCCTCTGCACCCAAGCTAAGGACCCAGTCCTTCTAGGGGACTTCCTCCTTTACTGTTGGGTGAGAACATAAAGAACGGACTTGTTAAGGTGTCTGTCTCCTTGGACCACCCGACTTCAGGTACCTTAGTGTTTCTCAGTCTGTGCTGACTCGTTGACTCGTGTGTGTGTCCTTTCTAAAATGTCTTTCTGGGATTACTTAAAAAACCTTTTGAGTCACAAATTCAGTCAACCTGACTGTGTAGTTGTCGTTCGATATTTTGTTTTATTGTTTTATTTTAGTTACGGGTTCACTCTATATTTGTACACTTCTTCCCAGACATTTAAAAGTGATAATCCAATTACTTTCATGTGAGTAAGTGGTATGCCAATTGGTTCACGGGTGACATAAATTCGTACTATCCCATTTCTTAGACGGACGTTACGTCCTCTGGGCCTATGCTAGGGACCCAAGTCTTCTACAGGACCTCTTCCTTTACCGATGGGTGAGGTCATGAGGACGGACCTCTTAAAGCACCTGTCTCATCGGACCGTCCAATGTCAGGTACCCTAACGTTTCTCAACCTGTAGTGACTCGTTGATTGTTAAAGTGAAAAGTAAAGGTGACGTTGGTTTGAGGTTACCTAGTTTCCAAATACCGAGTTGTATTTGAATATTAAGTATAAAAATCTGTGTCATGTATCAGGACCCGTAAATCATTTATTTATTAACAATTTCTCACTATGTAGGGGTTACAAGTAGTGTCGTGACAAATATTATCGGTCTTGTACCTTGGTTGGATCTACAGGTAGTCGTCTACTTACCTATTTTTTCGACACCATGTATATGTGTTACCTCATAATGAGTCGGTAATTTTTCTTATGTAAACTTAGTCAAGATTACTCCACCTACTTTGACCTCGTATAATATGTCTCACTTCTTTCGGTCTTTCTTTTTATGGTTATGTCATATGATTGCGTATATATATGCCTTAAATCTTTCTACCATTACTATTGGGACATACGTTCTGTCGTCTTCTCTGTGTCTACATATCTTGTCAGAAAACTTGAGCTCTCCCTCTCCCACTCTACTAAACCCTCTTACCGTAACTTTGTACATATTATAGTATATACTTTGCTTAACGGTCAGGTCCAAGTTACGTCCTATGTCCTACGAACCCCGACCACGTGACCCTACTGGGTCTCCCTACCATATCCCTCCCTCCACCCTCCCCCCAAGTCCTACCCCTTGTGTACATATGGGCACCGTCTAAGTACAACTACATACCGTTTTGGTTATGTTCTAACATTTCATTTTTTTATTATTATTAATTATTTATTTATTTTAGTGAAAGGTGACCTTTTTTCTCGTTATGTAAGAGTTTTAATTGTTTATTATTCGATTAAAATTGGATATTTGCATGATTTTGTATTTTAGAATCTTTCTGAGTGTTTAGAGTGTGATAAACAATATAAAATTTCTAATTTTTACTATTAAAAAGATCTTTTACCCCCTCACTCTCAGGTCGTAAACTTGAAAAAGTAAAAAGTAGACATAAGGAGTGGAAGGTTTTACATGGCAAAATCTGTTCTGTGGTCTCTGGTGAAAGTTTTATCTCCTGTTCGAGGGGAAGTCTTTATACTACCCGTGATTTCCCCTAATCCTCCCACATACGGTCCTACCCGACGTAGTATATCACTACTGTTTGTCGGAACTTGAGAGTCACCGACATTGTATCGTAATGAAGAACAGGTGTGTCGGACAGGTTGGGACAGGTCCTCTTTTTAGACCGAGTAGTCAGTGAACCCCTGGGTCGACTGTCTCGGAAGGGAAATCAGGCTCAAAGAGGGAGAGGTATCGTTTCGTCACACCGTTTGACCTGCGACCGGTCTCGATTACACGAAGGAAACCGATTCAATCAGTGTACCAGTGTGGACTGAAGTCTGTCTGTTCCTGTATGTCAGGATGAATACTCGGATCTTCCCCCTTCTTGGTCTTTATGAACTACTTGTCGTGATTACCGAAGTGTTCCTCAGTATTTGAGTCTCCACACAGAAGGACTTTGTAGTCAAAATGAATTTCTAGCTATTAAGTTTTGTACCTGACTTGTAATTTTGTTTGCATCTATACTTTCCCCGAGTTCAAGTTTTATGTACATAAGTAAAAGTTGAATTTTATGTTTTAAACTTTCTCTTAAGTCTGAAGACTCGAAAGTTCTGATATTAGAGGTTTGAGGGGAGTCAGTGATAACAACCGATAAAAATCGCCACGGTAGTTTTTTGATTCTTCATGATCAGATTCTATTTATAGGTGAACTTCTTTTACCTGTTTTATCTACGAAACCCCGGGAGTTTTATTTCGTCACCCATTATAAGATCCAAAGGACTGTTTTTACGTTTTACTTTTGTGATTGTAGTCAGTGAAAAACAGTTGTCTTTCGTTTGTATAGGTATCAGTTTCCATAAACAGAAAGAGGTTCATGTTACATGTCTATTACTTCGGTAGAGGTTGACGGTACATATTTCTTGTCTTTGTAATAAGAACGTAGTTGAGGACAGTTGATTTTCCTGTCCTAGTTTCGACCAGTCACTTTCAACCAACGAAAGACATCTAGTCCGGATTATTGCCCCATCCGAACCCCATAGAACTTTCTGACTATCGATGTGTGTGACTCACGAATAATAATCATTACGGTCCGTGACAAGATTCAGTTAAGACTTATTGTCAATTAATTTATGAGTTCTTAACCTTGTCAGATATACCCTTTTCTTTGATTTTTTCTCACCTATATACATATTGACTAAGTGAAACGACATGTGGACTTTAATTGTATTGTAACATTTAGTGAATATGAGGTTATTTTTATTATTATTATTTTTGTTTTTTTTTGGATACACCGGTTTTTTTTTTTTGGGAGACTCCATCCAAGATAATGACATGGGTGAAATATCCATTCCTTTGACTACATGTCTCCGTAATTACACGGGTACAGAATGTTGAATATTGACCATCTTGGTCCTAAGATTGGATCCGTCGGACAGAAGTTTAGGAGTGAGAATACGTAGTCCGTTAAGGTAGAGTTGAACTGGTTAGTACCGGATGTCCCGTAGAATGTATCAGTCACCCGAGACCTGTTCACGATCTTGAGTAAGTAGAGGAACAATTCAGTGGAGTCACGTTTTTCCCGTCTGTTCAACACGATAGTCAATGTCGTGTCGGTTACCCGGAAGGAAGAGATACTGAAGTCCCTCCGGGACGAAGGAGACTTCTGTGAAAACCTGGTCTAAGATATAGACGGGGGTGGGTTCTGTCGAGTTCAGGTTGAATCGTACCCGTGGGTTCTGGTTAAACTAAAAAACTTATTTCTAGACGTAAAAAAGGTCGAGTAAAGGGTCACTAACTACCTCTGGGGTTTCGAAGGTGTGTGATGTAATTTACCTTGTCTACTGGAGTCGTGTCTTTGTAAAAATACATTATGGTCGCCGGGTGGGAAAGGCATTCTCTTTACTCGTTTCATTTGACTTATATCGGATCCTTACGAGGAAATGAAATTTTTCTTTTCTTTTTGAAAAATTTTAGTCTCGATAACCTTTTCCGGCCGACCGAAGTGTTATAAAAAACAAATAAACCCTTTGTGACTGGTTCGTAAATCAAACACGGTTCAGACACGATGTGTTACAGGGGGGATGGTGGTGGTGGTAGTAAGGACTGAGTTCTCAGGTCCTTGATATGTTCGTAGACAAGGTCAGAGTTCGTCAGACCAGATAAGTTAGGTTTCGATCACCAGTTAGGTACCACTATTTCTTTGATGTTATTCCTAGTGGCATTAGTAGTCGTGACTCAGTCTTTTCTGGGTCTTTCTAGTCGTCACGTCCATATCCCGGACAGTTTCGTCTATTCTACGAGGATTCCGGTGACCTTTCACGTGTCGTACCCCTTTGTCATTTAGACTCGACCCTAAAGTGTGAGTCGACGGGTGGTCAATCTGGAACACACACCGCCCTAGTATACTTGGTCCTTCGTGCACGGGACAGATTTCCGTAAGGGTAAGGTATAAAAGAAAGAGGTGTTTGTTATCCGTCTGGTACGACACTGTCTTGACTCGACACTCGACGGGTGATCACTGGAGACTACCTTACAAAGTAAACTCCATGGTCAAGAATCCAAATGTCCCGACCCCCGACTGGTACCTCGAAGAGGTTTCGAACTGAAGGAGTAATGAGTTCCTTGTCAGAGACGGAAGTTCCCAATAGGTCTTTTAAGTTATCACTGTCATTTCAAGAGGGTTAGGTGAGTTGAAACTCGAGGAGTTCCCGTCAATAAAAAGGTGGTGATCGAAAACTGTCATCCAGACCGTATGACATTCGGTTTACTTACTTTACGTACGGACGACGACGACGATTCAGTGAAGTCAGCACAGGTTGAAACACGCTGGGGTATCTGCCGTCGGGTGGTCCGAGGGGGTAGGGACCTAAGAGGTCCGTTCTTGTGACCTCACCCAACGGTAAAGGAAGAGGTTACGTACGTTCACTTTTCACTTTCACTTCAACGAGTCAGCACAGACTGAGGATCGCTAGGGTACCTGACGTCGGGTAGTCCGAGGAGGTGGGTGTCCTAAAAGGTCCGTTCTCATGACCTCACCTAACGGTAACGGAAGAGGCCTTTACGTACGGATGACACACGGTTTACACCGGGATTCACGAGATGTTTACAATGGATTTTCCTTTTTCCGGAGTTTACATTAGGACTACCAGTATGTGGGTTCAGAAGGACCAAGTAAGGAATGGGTGAAACAGGTGGTGTGTACGTTCGGTTCAGAAATTTTACCGTCACCCAAAAATCCGTCCTTGACTGATTCCCTTTTCGCCCCAACCCTAGTACCGAATAAAATTCGTCGAAGAAGATTTCCCGGAAAAGAGAGGATTATGGTTAAATTAGTGATCGGAGTGAGTGTAAGCAAATAAGTGGAGCTCGAGGGGCTCAGGACCCCTCGAGACACGGTCCGGGGCACGACCCGGTCCCCTGTTACTCAGTCACGGGAGTCAAGACGGGACCTCCTCCAGTGGAAAATCCCAAAACGTAGACAACCCGAGATCTGTTCTTGTGACGTCGGATACGGTTCGGAGGTTTAATGTCGTTACAAGATTCCTCGTCGACCCCAAAATAAAAAGTAAAGGAGTCGTGTGGGCAGAGAGGCGTAAATCAACTATGCGAGATTTCTTATCCGGGACTGTGGACCCCCATACAAAAACTTTTTACACACCTGGTATACGTATGGATTGTACGTTGTCCCGGTACCTCTTTAGCCATGTTACGCCGAACCGTGGTCGGTCGAAAAGAAAAAAAGATTAAGGAATTGTAGAACGGATGTTTAACGTAGGAGTTCGTGAAGTCTCTCAACTTATTGGGGTTTACGAATATCGAATAAAGTAATACGAAGTAAACCCCGAAATTTCCTCCTTCTGGTCTCTTACAGTCCTTGTCAAATCGTCGTAGTCCCGACTAATCCAACTTCTGGTAAGTTTCTTTACATAAAGACATAAAGAAAACAATGGTTCTAGTACACAAAGTGACTTTCACTCGAATACTAACGGAGTGTTTACAAAGGATCGGAGAACGTTCGGGTAATCGGTAACGAACTGACGGAAAATAATTAAAAAATTTTTCTTTTCTCCCCTCCCGTCTCCTCTCCCCAGAACTGATCTTTCGTGAGAATTCCGTCGTTGGTCGTATCTTATCTGAGACAAGATCCTTACCCCTTTAGGTCGAAGATCCGGGGAGAACACGAATATTCGACACATCCGAATTCGTTTGGTCACGTGAGGAGACCCGAAGTCGACGGAAGAGACAAATTTACACCATCCTTCCTACTACAGATAAAGGTACCCTGACGTGGTGAATGTTTCGAGGTGGTGGTGGTGTATATAAAAGAGTCCCCGTAGTTCAGTCCGGACTATACCTTAAGGTCGAAGTTAGACACTCGACACACCAGAACATGTTCAATTGATTGGAGAGACTTGAAGTCAAAGGAACATTTTATCCTTTTCTTTGTCTTCTGTCAATGATCTGAGTTTACTTTGTCGTCTGGGTTTTAAGGAGAAATTTTGTAATATATTTATAAATCTGAGTTGAGAGGGAACCTTGGCGGAGGGGGATAATAGAAGTGACCATGAAGGAAGTCGACGGTGTTTACTTGTCTACATACTATATTCATTTTTGTCACACACACGGTACTTTCCGTCGAAGGTCTGTTTAGAGAATCGTGGGTGTACGTTGGTCTGACGAAAGGAGTTAAGGAGGATGTATCATATGTGGTGAATCTCAATGCGTTTACAGTAGGAGGAGGAGTAGTAGTGTGTGTATACTCCGTGGGTGAGTCAATAAGATTTAAGAGACAGGTACCCAAAGAGGTCCGTTCTTATGACGTCCCCCAACGGTAAAGGAGGAGGTTCTCTGGAAGGGCTGGGTCTCTAGTTTGAATAATTTCCGTCTAAGAAATGGTAGACTCGGTGATCCCTTCGGGTTTGAACAGTATCGACTAAATTTCTGGTAGAAAGTTACTATTGGTGTCCCCTTCGAGATTGAGTCCCCCTGACATGATCCTGTGTCATAAGGTGAATTGTCGATTTGAGATGTGTCCTTAAATGTCCTTAAGTGTACATAAGTAGTAGGGTAAATCGGAGTATTGTCGGGTACAATACTAAATGAAACAATATAGGTAAAATGTCTTTTACTTTGACCTCTAGACTCTTTACTTCGCTGATCGAGGTTCAGTGTGTTAGTCATTCACCCTCGAACGTCAACTCTCTGGTCCAAAAGTCTGAGGTCTAGACCATTGAAACGTGAACGGGTGGGGAGGAGCCCGTAGTGTACCTCCCAATATGACATTTCTATGAACGGGACCGAGACGAAGGTTACCAGTGGGAGTAAATTCCACCCCCTAGGACGTGGTGATCGAGAAGCAAAGGGAAGGACCCGTTTCACTCTCCGACTTCCTCCCCCTCACCGTGATCAATCTACCAGAGAGGACCGATGGGAAGGGGGAATAAAAAAAAGGACATTGGTAATTTTTCTCGAAAAACCGGATGTGAACGTCTTCCCGGTAGTGTATGTATACTTTCGAAAAACGAAGGACGAACAAAAAAAATTCTCATCACACAAAGAGAAATCCGGTTGAAGACTTCGAGCCGGGTTCTGGTAAATGAGAAGTGACAGTCCGGGTGTTAAGTAGACGTACAGAGTGAAAGGTTTCGAGCTTCGGTGTTGTACTCGTTTGTGAGTTCGTAAAAAAAATATATATAACGATAATCCTTGGTTTTAACGATAATCGTACTGACTTTTTCGGTAAAATTTGTTACAAGATATATTCCTTTCCTCTCTCGGTTGAATAACTAAGGTAAGGTACACGGTCGGGATCCTTTTCCAATAGTCAAGAGTATCGTAATTCTCTTTCTTTGGTAATGAAGTAAGACTTCTACTCCCTTTTACCTGAGTCTCTCCGACTCACCGAACGGGTCCCAGTGTGCCCTTCTGCTTGTTTTCTAACCTTCAGTCTATCAAACTCAGGTTTTGTGTCCGAAAATCGACGTCACGTACATACATGTGATCAAGACATTAGACCCAGTACCGAAGGGGGTCTCTAAGGAGATGAAAAAGACCAACATGGATTTACACCTTACTTCCTGAGACGAAGAACCATTTCTACCAAATCCACTCGACTCTTAACCCTTCCTTTTTCTCACTCCTCAAGTTCCTTTGGTTTCTTTGGAGTTATCTAGGTCGGTATTTAGGATGGACCCTTCCATATCAGTCAGTCAAATAAATGAGTCAGCACTGGTTGAGAAACGTTGGACTACCTGACGTCGTGTGGTCCGGAGGGATAGGTAGTGGTTGACGGTCTCAAATGAGTTTAAGTACAGGTAAGTCAGTCACTACGGTAGGTTGATAAAGTAGGAGACAGCAGGGGAAGAGGACGGAAGTTAGAAAGGGTCGTAGTCCCAGAAAAGTTTACTCAGTCAAGAAGTGCAGTCCACCGGTTTCATAATCTCAAAGTCGAAGTTGTAGTCAGGAAGGTTACTTATAAGTCCTGACTAAAGGAAATCCTAACTGACCAAACTAGAACGTCAGGTTCCGGAAGAGTTCTCAGAAGAGGCTGTGGTGTCAAGTTTTCGTAGGTAAGAAGTCTCGAGTTTAAAGAAATAACAAGTTGAGAGTATAGGTATGTACTGATGACCTTTTTGGTATCGAAACTGATCTGTCTGGAAACAGTCGTCTCATTACAGAGACGAAAAATTATACGACAGATCCAACCAGTATTGAAAAGAAGATTCCTCGTTGGTAGAAAATCAAAGTACCAACGTCAGTGGTAGACGTCACTAAGACCTCGGGTTCTTTTATTTTAGACAGTGGACCTTCCATCTCATCTCCAATTGGACCTCTTCCCTTGTTCCTTTTCCGGGGTCCACCGTCTTTCGTTGGACACCCTTCATTCTCAAACTAGACTTAAGTCACCACTTGAAGTCTCGTTGACCCCCGGAATCAGTCAGTATGAGATATTAGTGCGTCAGAGCACCGACGGTACCATTAAAACGTGTCTTAGTTCACTTTTGTAAATCTTGAGAAGACTTTGTGAACAAAATAAATGTTGAGGTCAACCTATAAAACGTTGAAAAAAGTTTGTGTTTTTACCGGTTATATTATTTTATTTCGGAAAATATTCTCTATGTCTGAGTAGGACACCACTTTGACATTTACTTTCAGTCAAGAGTGTTCTTATCTTATGTCTGTTATTGTTTCAAGACACTACTCATCCATAGAGGAAAGGGTAGGATTATTCGAGGTTACCTCATAAATACAAAGACCAGGTCGACTTGCCGATCAAGTAACCTTTTTAACGTTTCCCAGTAATAGAGTCCGTCTGGGATTTCACTAGGGGTTGAGGACCGTGAGTGTGAGAACATAATAGGAGAGGGACTCACACTCGTCCTAGACACTGAACGAAGAGTGGTTATCTTGTACCGTCTTCACTATTCTCCAGTGAGAGCTCTAATGTGATGTATTTTGAGACGAAGAGATCTCAGTGAGAAAGGGAGGACACTCGGTGTTTCTTCATTCGACGATACAACGCTTGAAGGATGTCTCTCCTGGTATATGACCCTTGACCTTTACCAGACATCCTGACTCCGTGAGTCGAGGATGTCCGGTGTTTCTTTACTTAAGACGGTTACTGAGCTATTGGAACCTTCGTTTTAAAAGGGGTCCTCTCGGAGTCTACTTTGACTTCGGGTAGGTTGTGGGACTGACACCGAAATACTTTGAGACCCGTTTTCTTGGTCGATTCGGTCCCGGTCTTTTCATTTGGTGTATTTAACACTCTGCTATTTACACAAAAAATTTGACAATTCAAACATCGTTAAACAATGTGTCACTATTGAACAATTATATCAGTATTTATACGAAACCTAACCCGTGACAAGATCTGTGTCACCGGTATAAATAAACCAATCCGGTACCTAGGTCTGGATGCACGTTTGTCTCCCTCTACTTGATCAATTCGTCTGTTCTGCCAATACGGATTGGATGTTATATTAAGTGTTCTACAACATTCTGAATATTTGTTAAAGACCCACGTGTGTAGGTGGCTTCGTTAATGAAGACGGGACCTCTCGAACCATCCGACGTCAGGTACCCCAGCGATCCTCAGCCTGTGCTGACTCGCTGAAGGGAAAGTGAAAGGTGAAAGTACGTAACCTCTTCCTTTACCGTTGAGTGAGGTCATAAGAACGGACCTCTTAGGGTCCCTGCCTACTCGGACCACCCGACGGTAGATACCCCAGTGTGTCTCAGTCTGTGCTGACTACACTGAATCGTCGTCGTGTCTCGAACTCTTTCGTAGTACCTGTGTTATAAAGTCGATCCTTCCTTCAAGATTGTGCCACTTTAATAAAATATTGGTGTCTTTCAAGACGTCAAACCCAATTTTGCGATCGTAGGAATTGTATTACCTATAAAAAATTACGGGTAAATCTGAGACTGGTAGTACCTTCTTTCGGTACTAATCTTTATAGTGTGACCTGAAAGAGGAGACGAAAGACTCGGATCGTTTTCTGTGTGGACACGAAGGGAGGGTGCATCCCACACTTTCTTAACGAACGTACGTTCTGGGTCACCTTGTGCTGTCGACAACCGGTGCAGTGACTCCTCCCAAAGGGAGTGGGTTTACGACCAGAGGTACCGTTAACGGTCAGTGTCGGTTGTTTGTCAATGGAGCTGACGTAATGTGTAGAGACGTCTTGAGGGTGCCTCCCTTAGGAACAACTAAAGAACCAGCGGTACCAAAGTCAAGGGCGGTATTAGAATCTACAAGAGATTCGTACACACGTGTACGTCCATGCATATAATTACACGCACGACTTCGAATCTCGTAACAACGGGAAACGAGAACCACCTTCAGTTTCGTACGAACTCCTTACTGATCACATTAGAAACACTACTTTTACTGTATCAATAGGAGTGGGGTCACTTTCCAGACACCAACGAGTCCTAGTCGACTTTTTTAAGGAAGTGTGACTGACTATCCTTACGTCGTACTAGTTGAGAGAGGTCTCTTTTCATTTAGACGTCCGTGATTTTGATGAAAAAGTAAAACCTGAAAAATCTTTTATTGAGTCACCTACCCAGTCAAAATGAGTCCAGGGTTCCTGTCAGTTGAAAACTAACCTTTAATGACATGTATAAGTACCATAAACGAGATTCATTGTAGATGTCAGAGTTACCATTTCAGTAGAGTAGGTGTTATAGTCTCGTTACTAGTTCTCTTGGTAATAGTCTTAATAAATATTTACGATGTAGACGTAAAGATACGACTACGACTCCTTAGACATGTTAATACTACATCTTCGGTTGAAATTACATTTAGAAGGTCCTTAAGAACACTTTTACGTCTGAGAAAGTCACCATAATTCCGACCGTCAAGTCATGAGAACTGTACAAGGACCCATTACTACCATACGATCGGTACCTGGTGACGACGTTTCGTGATTCCTCAGGAGTGACACTGATCTCGAACACTCCTAATGTCAATCCTAAGAGTCATTAGTGTAGTAATACATTTTAGGATGTGTGTCGTGGAGCGTACCTCATCAACAAAGAGAGGAGACGTTTCACAAAGGTAAGAGTAAACGAGTAACCTGACAGTGTTGTTTGAACGTTCTTCCATGAACCCCGTCTTTAACCTGAATTAAGGCTAAAATTTCTGTTTCTGTGACTTCAACTCCTTCTACTTTATTAAACGGGTTTAAATCTCAATTCCCCCGTTTCCGTCCTTGACTTGGAAACAGAAGATTAGGAGTCAAGACACAAGAAAGGTAGTGTGGTAAGAATCTCGGATGTACAGGGATGATCCTTATGATGAATTGACTAAGTTCTACTTCTGGTAAGGTAATATAAAAACTTTCGATCTTTTTAGGACTTTAGTTTTGGACTGTGTCTATTATGAGAATTTTTTTTTTTTTAGAGATATCCGGTTAAAGTTTTGATATCTACGTTTTGAGAATTTATTTTATAATAGTTTAGTTTAGGTCGGTACATGAACTTCTTATTATGTTTTACTGATTGGTCTCGAATAAGATTCTTACATCCTATCGAATTATACTCCTTTAGATAATTGTATTAAGTATTATAGTTATCCAGTTTCCTCTTTTTGGTATACTAGTAACATTTTTACGGTTTTTCCGTAAACTATTTTAAGTTATCAGTGAGTTCTACAAAAATTTTTGACCCTTGACTTTAAATGAAGAAATTGTACTTTTTTCCTATTGAGATACTTTCGTGGTCGGTCATTAGATGAATTGACCCTTTGTCGGTCCTATTCTATTTTGACGGTTGGGATCTTCTCTTTCGATCTTGTTTCTTTGTCTTGTCTTTTGAGTCTTCACCAGGGTTCGTATTGACATACTCTTCCTGTCATAAATGTCAGGGACCCTTTAAAACAACTTGATTACCTAATTGATAAACTTTCCTTTAATTCAGTGTGAAAATGAAGGTAGTATCAGGTTTTGTCTGATGTCGACCTAAGTTCGGTCACAAAAATTTATTTAGTACTTTCTTTATCTTTTTTTATGTATTTATAAGGAGGATTTGTATTGTTGTCAGACTATTGAATTTCCCTTTATGACTATGTGATTTGGTGGACTTTTATTTCTTGAAAGTATAACATTCTTTTTTTCCTTTAGTATTTGATCTTTTGTATACTATCCATTCCTTATAGAAATTAAGTAATGTCTCTAAAATATTTCGTTACTCTTTTTCTAATCGGGATGTAATATTTTTACTCCTTTGATATACCTCAGTCAAAAGTTTTCTTCTTTATGTCAACCAATAGTATACTGGTTTATAAGTTGAAATGATAATTAGTTTTGGTAAGCTTAATTTTCAAGTTCTACCCTATACAAAGGGATATTTCAATCGTTTCTGATGTTAAGTAACTCTCACAGACCTATGACTATGAGAAGATGAGTCGAGTCTTGTATTTAACCATGTGTGAAAAACCTTACGTTAATCGTTATACAGAGTCTTTAGAATTTTACATATATAAGAAGTCGGTTCGTTAAGATAGACATTGTTTAAGTAACGGGGAAGGGGTTTTTTCATATTTTATTTTCTAATGTGTTCTATATACGTATACTTATATAAAATTTCACAACAACTATTATTTTTTGTTAGTTACCAAAAAGTATCCCTTAATTATTCAGTTAATACCATTAAGATAAGTAACTTGACGTTACTATCGGTGTCTAAGTGATTTAATCAGATAGATTACTGGGTTTTTTTACAAATCTTATATAATGATTCTATTATTTATTTCGATCCATACTTTGTCATACAAAGTATGAGAAACTATCGTAAAAATATTCAATACATTCTTATCTTTTTTTTACCTTTACGAAAATCACTAATAGAATTTCACTGAACTATTATGTACTAGACAAATAAAAAGATGAGTAAGACATGAAACCGTGTAGTTTGTACTCAACGATAACATTATCGGTGTTTTGGACACATGTGTAGAATGAAAGTTCTCCGTGATCCCTCGGTCACAAATTAGACTCCTCACTTCACTGTGTTCAATTCACTCCGAAGTCCTTTAAACAAAAGTGATGACCCCTCATTCAACCCAGTTTCCTCACTCTTGAACTTTTCGTCCTCTGTGTGTAGACTCAAGTCGACAACGTTGGCGTCGTATTCGGAAATCCCGTGACGGATCTCTACCAATGGTCCAAGGTTGTCCACTTTAGGTCCTTCGGACAACTTCCACTTAGTAGTCCTTTTTCGTTATCTTTTTAGTTCTAAGCCGACCGGTGTCCCTCTCTCCCACCTCACCCGGGAGCCATGTTACTCGACTACTACTTTTACGTCGGTGTTGTTTCTTCTACTCGTGTCCACACCTCCGTCCAGTAGAGTTACTCCTTTACCGGTGTGTTCCATCTAGGACTATTGCCCCTTCAAGTCTCTTCTCGAAACGACCTTACCTCCAAGTCTCAAGGAGATTTTGTGAAGGAAATGTCAAATGTTTTCAACGAGAGAGTGGACAAAGAGTGTCCACTGGACTACGTTATCCGTACTGACAGTAGTAGTGAGGGTGACATGTCTACTCTCTGACTCTGTCCAAGTCGATTTTGACTTTCAAAATCTGTCAAAGTCAAATTTTTCCAGCGACACTTTACTATCAGTCCTGACCTAAATCCGGATAGATAGAAGTTGAGATTATAAGAAAGTGTATGTAGTAAGACAAAACAATATTTATATCCATCGTCAACTTTAGTGTATTCGTCTACTTAAACGAAATTTTTTTTTTTTTTCTTTTGTTACTCCCCACCTGTTTTATCCCGGGATCTTCAATCATCCGGTTTACCTTAGTCAAGTCAGCGAGTCAGTACAGGTTGAGAACCTCTGGGGTACTTGGCGTCGTACGGTCCGGAGGGACAGACAGTGATTGAGGACCTCAGGTAGGTTTGGGTATAGGTAACTCAGTCACTACGGTAGGTTGGTAGAGTAGGAGACAGTCGGGGAAGAGGAGGACGGGAGTTAGGAAGGGTCGTAGTGCCAGAAAAGTTTACTCAGTCGAGAAGTGTAGTCCACCGGTTTCATGACCTCAAAGTCGAAGTTGTAATCAGGAAGGTTACTTGTAGGTCCTGACTAGAGGAAATCCTACCTGACCAACCTAGAGGAACGTCAGGCTCCCTGAGAGTTCTCAGAAAAGGTTGTAGTGTCAAGTTTTCGTAGTTAAGAAGCCGTGAGTCGAAAGAAATATCAGGTTGAGAGTGTAGGTATGTACTGATGACCTTTTTGGTATCGGAACTGATCTACCTGGAAACAACTGTTTCATTACAGTGACGAAAACTTATACGATAGCTCCAACCAGTATTGAAAGGAAGGTTCCTCATTCGCAGAAAATTAAAGTACCGACGTTAGTGGTAGACGTCACTAGAACCTCGGGTTGTTCTATCAGACGGTGACAAAGGTGACAAAGGGGTAGATAAATGGTACTTCACTACCCTGGCCTACGGTACTAGAAGCAAAAGACTTACAACTCGAAATTCGGTTGAAAAAGTGAGAGGAGAAAGTGAAAGTAGTTCTCCGAAAAATCAAGGAGAAGTGAAAGACGGTATTCCCACCACAGTAGACGTATAGACTCCACTGACTATAAAGAGGGTCGTTAGAACTAAGGTCGGACACGTAAAGAGTACTGTATGAGACGTATCGAAGTCACCACTTCTTAAGTGGACGGTTCGTGCTCTGTACTCAAGTTAGGGACCTAGTCCTCCTATAGGACCTCTTCCTTTACCGTTGGATGAGGTCACAAGAATGGACCCTTTAAGGTGTCTGTCTCCTCAGACCACCCGATACCAGACACCACAGTGTTTCCTCAGCCTGTACTGAATTACTGATTTGTCGTTTTGAGTTAGTTATTGACTTAATACATATCGGTACAGTCAGTCACAAGGAAAATTTTCGTAGGTGACCTACGTCTCGTAATAAGATTGTGGGTTAAGAGTTCGGAGTCGAGTCTCGGAGGTGGTCAGGTGGGTGTGTCCTGTTTGTCGAAAAGAGTACTTACCACCCTTTGGGTCTTGGGAACAAGACCGGGTGCACTTTGATAGTATAAACCACAAAATCGATTAATAAAATATATGAACCTCACCGTTGTTATACGTAAGTCTTTTACTACTCTGACACAGTCTTTCGACTTTAAACTTAGAAATGAAACAAGTTCGGTAAATGACATGTTTGAGCACTATTATTTATTGGAGTGGAGTGTTCCAACGACATTACTCCATTTCACACTTTTTCGGATTGTGAATCATCCATACGTTATTTACGAGAAAAGGAACGAAATTATATCGTAGAGTTCAAAATCTTATAGACGGTGTCCGTTCTAAGGTCTACACCCTCAGTACAAATACTGGAGTCTAAAGTAAAATATTCCGGATATAGATCTGGAACACATCATTGAAATCATCTCTTCCACAATCTAAAAAAAGGAGTGTATTATAAAAAACGTATGACATGGAGGAAGTTTCCGGTGTAACGATCAATATTTCATTGGGGAAGATCTCCAAACGAAGTATTGTATACTGTTAATCTGACGGGTTCTTATTTCAAGTTTGTATGAAGTCGATCACTACTCAAACTTCCTAGACAGTCGAATGGGTTGTGCTTGATCCTTTTGACTGTCGGTCAATCGTCGGGAGAGGAAATTTGGTTCAATATTGTTTTCGTGAACGGAATTCCTGGATTAAATACTAACCTTTCTATCGTTTATACAATAATTACTTACTTATTTAGGGAGAGTTCGTTCTTTACTGAAGTAAAAAGAGAGTCCCCATGAATCGTATTATAAAAAGGAATTCGGTCGAATGTGCCCAGGATTTCCTTTTCGATCTTACGTAAAGAGACGCCCGGAGTTCGTGGTACGACACTGCTGACGGGGTCACCGGACATAACGTCTCAGGACAGATAACCCTCTCCTCAATCAGACGGTATCTGACTTACAAACACCGGGGGGTTCTAAGTGTAAAATTTAGAGTGTCGGTTTCGTGACTATGAACCTTCACCCCGGAAATTCCCCATTAATCCAGTACTCCCACTTCGGGAGTATTTACCATAATCACGGGAATATTTTCTCTGATGTCTCTCGTAGGAACGAATAAGGTGGTATACCCACTCCTGTGTCGTTCTTCTAACGGTTGATACATGGTCCTTCCTCTGAGAGTGGTCTTTGACTTAGACGACCACAGAACTAGAACCTTAAGTTCGGAGGTCTTCATACTCTTTAACTTAAAGACAACCAATATTCGGTGGCTAGATACCATGAGACAATATCGTCAGGTTTATCTTATTCTGTGACAGGCAGGACCATCCCATACCGGACCTCCTTGTCGAGCGAAGAGGACCTGGAAGTTGGAGAAGATTGACACTCTTGATCTACTTTATGTCTATTGGTGTGTGACGTAACGTGTACCCGAAGGATCCTTTCCTTACATGGGAGTCGTTGATCCGGTGTTTGACGTCCCACCGTTACAGGTTTCAGCTAATAAAAAAGTTCTAAATGAATAAATAAGTTAATACATAAACCGGTACGGTCCAGAGTCATCGTCGTACACGTTAGAAACTATAAGTGACGTCGTACACCCTAGATAAAAAAGAAAATCAACACAGTACGTTCTAGGAATCCACGTCATACACTTGAGAATAAACGTCGTACTCCCTAGATTAGGGGACTGATCCACAGTTTGAGACCCAAGGACGTAACCCTCGTGTCTTAGAATCGGTGACTTGGTAGTCCCTTCAGAGGTTACAAGTGAGAACTCCTTGAATTCTACGACTCTTCCGAGTGGTCTTTTGAAGGATAAGGAAAACCTAGGGGTAGAAACCAAAAGATTTATGTGTCTCGTCCTACCTCAGTCCTGTGTCTAACACGATGTTTACACGACGATTCCTCAATCGAAAACTAGGTAGTCGATCTCAAAGGGTTTCACATATGTAGTGCTTTATGACCCAGGTCCCCCAACGCAATCCAAAAGAAACCCTTCTTTTTCTAAAGATATTAGTCCATTTACACTTTTAAAATTATTTTAATTTAAGCATAAACATTCTTGAGACTCTCGGAAATCGTAAGGTACACGTATAGAACAGATGGAAAGACTGGAACGGTATTAGATACGGTAAAGATCATGACTCGTCAGTGATCTCAACACCACAAATTATTATCTTTTACATTTGTCTATCTGTATGAATGTTATATTACATCAATATGACATTTTTGTATGTCAAGACATATCTGTCATTGTCTTAATTCGTACTTATTCTTCACTTTTTTTCCCTTATCACGTGTAATTGTCGTATTAGACGGAGGACTGAGGAAGAGACCGGAGTGACAGTCGAGTTGTGAGACCTGAAGTGGCTGTGGTTTGGTGAACACCGAGGGATACACGATAAGTAC
Source organism: Capra ibex (assembly GCA_006410555.1). Classification (NCBI taxonomy): domain Eukaryota; kingdom Metazoa; phylum Chordata; class Mammalia; order Artiodactyla; family Bovidae; genus Capra; species Capra ibex. Next base: position 72,141,426 of record SJYO01046538.1, read on the forward strand.
GATAAAGTACAGGGGAATACAAATGTGTGAGATAAGTTACACGGACCTTACAAGAATAGAAAGACGACTTGTTGCCTAGAATAGGTCGAGTTTTTGCAAGAGGAAACACTTTAAGACTTGTGGAGAGGGATTTGAGTAGGACGGAATGTGTTCTGGGGGGTTGTGTGTGTACGAACGTGTGTGTGTGTGTGTGCATACATTCACTTGTTTTAGTACGTGTGTGTCCGGTGATAAGGGAAGAGGTATCGTGAAGCATAGAAAACGAATCAAGATAATAACAGGTATACTATAGTCCAACATTCATCTACGGACGAACACAGGAGATAATTATTTCTAGTGAGGTCATGGACGAGTTATGATCTGTGACGTATCTAAGTTCACCTAAGTAAGTAAGTAAGTAAATAATTAAGGTAGAAACTCTTTTCGTATGATACTTGAGATGGGGATGACTTCAGGATTGATTAGAGGAAGTGAGAGGACACCCTTCTAATAAATTAACCTCTCTTTAGGTTCCATTGTATTCTTCCCTAAAGACCAGAAACTAGTACACAACTTTCTGTCTCCGAAGTAATTGAATTAAAGTCCATCACGTGTACGTCAACGTTGTAAAACCACTTGACTGAAGGGAACAATAGGAACGACAGTCAATCGACGTACTCTTTACTAGTAACTTTTCCTACAGCCCCCACAAGGACGGAAGGGTTGTACGTCATGGTAAAGTCTGAATCTCTTTTCGTCATACAGAGTACCAATGGTTCTGGTCACGAGGAGTTCGAACTCGGTCGTAGTCCTAGTGGTCCTCCTGAACAATTTTGTACCCAACGACCCGGGGTGGGACGTTATAGACTAAGTCATCCAAAATCCACCCGGACTCTTAAACGTAAAGATTGTCAAGGGTCGTCTACGACCCCTGTGATCAGGTTACTGGTGTGAAACTTTTGATAACTGGATACCAAGTGACTGACGAAGGGTTACGGTCTTGACATGATCGTTGTGTTCACAAGTTCGATGGACCAACGACGAGAGTCCTTCTACCGTTTTTCCTGGTCATGATTTAACCCTAAAGTTTCTGGTCAGAACGTTGACCGTTTAGTGTCTTGGAATCTTGTGGAATCGAAGAAGGTGGTTTTTTACAGTTGACATTCGGGTAGTGACGGATGGGACCAAACGACACACTTATGTTACCCCCTTTTACTTGATGTTTACAGATATAGGATTTTTCAAGATTTCTTACTCTTTAAACTAGACTTTTCTATTTGTACACACTTACCATGTTTTTTATAAATTCCACACATTCCGGCACCTCCCATCAAGTCTCCTTCTCAAGTCCCTACTTAAAGAGGTGTATTTAATTTTTTCGAAAGTGTGTACTTGTCTCTCGTTATCTTGAAACTGAATTGGTAATTTCCCAATCAAACGGGCAAAAAAAACAACTCATCATCTTTCCTTCATCCAATTTATTGACGACACTAACAGGTTCCCAGACTTGATCCGACCATATTAACCTGTATTTTTCTTTCCTACCTTAATTTTATTTGAATTTTATGTCTTAAATATTTAACTGATATATGGTATCGTTCGTTCTGTGTCTTTCGTTTTTTGTCGACTCGAGATTCATGTCCGAGATCTTACTTCGTCTAGACTCGAACTTAACGAACAAGATGGTAAAAGGACTCGTTCAATATTTTGGAGTCGAAGTCAAAGGAGTAGACATTTTACTTATTCTTGTCGTAGGAAGAGGTTCACGTCGACCTGTCTGACTTACTTAATTATTTTCGGGGAATCCTGTTATTGACCATGAATGTTTGTTGACTAATTTGTTATCACTAGGACTGTGACTAATGTGGTTTTTCTAGAGAGAGGTCAAGGATGAGGACAAGTTGTTAAAACGTTGGATTAAAAAGTGTAATTTAAAAAGTGTAAAGAGGACGATTGACAGGGTAGAGGGACGTTACCGTGGGGTGAAGTGATGAGAACGGACCTTTTAAGGTACCTACCTCCTCGGACGATGTCAGGTACCCCAGCGACTCAGTCTGTACTGACTCGCTGAAGTGAAAGTGAAAAGTGAAAGTACGTAACCTCTTCCTTTGCCGTTGGGTGAGGTCGCAAGAACGGACCTCTTAGGGTCCCTGCCGCCTCGAACCACCCGACAGTGGATACCTCAGCGTGTCTCAGCCTGTGCTGACTTCGTTGAATCGTCGTCGTCGAAACGTTATGTTGTAAGTCGAAAAAATTAATGCTTCTGAGGTTTAATGCCCTGATATAGGATCCGGTATCCGTCTTTCCTGAAGAGGACCGTTTCGACGTAAAAACAGGGAAAGATGTAAGTCTACCCGGAGGAAAGAATATCGTAACATGACTTCTGTCTGTCTTAATCTGGTGGATACGGTTGTAGGACTCAAAAAGAATGGTAAGGGGGTTATGGTAGGGAGGATTCCGAGTATCCATTCTAGGATTCCTGAGATGTTTGCCTGTAGTGGTCTACCAGTTGTGGCTTTAGTCTGACTAAATATGTCAGTTGTTTTTGTTCTGGTCCTCGACTGACCGAGTCTAGTACTTGAGGAATAACGGTTTAAGTCTGAATTTAACTTCTTTCATCCCTTTTGACGATCAGGTAAGTCCATACTGGAGTTAGTTTAGGGAATACTAATATGTCACCTTCACTCTTTATCTAAATTCCCTGATCTAGACTATCTATCTCTCGGACTACTTGATACCTTACTCTAAGTACTGTGACATGTCCTCTGTCCCTAGTTCTGGTAGGGGTACCTTTTCTTTACGTTTTTTCGTTTTACCGACAGACCGCTCCGGAATGTTTATCGACACTTTTCTTCTCTCCACTTTTCGTTTCCTCTTTTCCTTTCTATATTTGTAGACTTACGTCTCAAGGTTTCTTATCGTTCCTCTCTATTCTTTCAGAAGAAGTCGCTAGTTACGTTTCTTTATCTCCTTTTGTTGTCTTACCCTTTCTGATCTCTAGAGAAGTTCTTTTAGTCTCTATGGTTCCCTTGTAAAGTACGTTTCTACCCGAGCTATTTCCTGTCTTTACCGTACCTGGATTGTCTTCGTCTTCTATAATTTTTCTCCACCGTTCTTATGTGTCTTCTTGACATGTTTTTTCTAGAAGTGCTGGGCCTATTAGTGCTACCACACTAGTGAGTAGATCTCGTTCTGTAGGACCTTACACTTCAGTTCACCCGGAATCTTTCGTAGTGATGCTTGTTTCGATCACCTCCACTACCTTAAGGTCACCTCGATAAAGTTTACGACTTTCTACTACGACACTTTCACGACGTGAGTTATACGTTCGTTTAAACCTTTTGAGTCGTCACCGGTGTCCTGACCTTTTCCAGTCAAAAGTAAGGTTAGGGTTTCTTTCCGTTACGGTTTCTCACGAGTTTGATGGCGTGTTTACGTGAGAAGAGTGTACGATCATTTCATTACGAGTTTTAAGAGGTTCAGTCCGAAGTTGTTATGTACTTGGCACTTGAAGGACTACAAGTTCGACCAAAATCTTTGTCTCCTTGGTCTCTAGTTTAACGGTTATAGACGACCTAGTACCTTTTTCGTTCTCTCAAGGTCTTTTTGTAGATAAAGATGAAATAACTGATACGGTTCGGAAACTGACACACCTAGTGTTAATTGACACCTTTTAAGACTCTCTCTGCCCTTATGGTCTGCTGGACTGGACGGAGAACTCTTTAGACATACGTCCAGTCCTTCGTTGTCAATCTTGACCTGTACCTTGTTGTCTGACCAAGGTTTATCCTTTTCCTCAGGTAGTTCCGACATATAACAGGGGGACG